>CM053028.1:82272661-82310161 GCA_028564925.1 Lithobates sylvaticus
TTTTGCTGGCCCACCCCTTTTAAGAATTCTTTAGCAGCTATAAAACCACTACTGTCTTATTGCAAACAAAAATTTTCTTGTTCTGAAGGAGTAGACCCAGATCTCATCTGCAGTTCTGTCTTCTGGTCAACTTTTATATCACAGTTTGATAAATAATGCCTACAGACAGTGTTAATTTTGGCAGCAAATTTAAATTTAGTTTTAGACTTAGTCGACTAAAATGGCATTTTGGTTTTAGTCCCATTTTAGTCTTCTGCAATTGTTTTAGTTGTATTTAGTCGAATAAATCTCCAGGACATTTTAGTCGACTAAAACGAACAGCTGGAGGGCCGTAGTTGAGAGATGCCTGCTACAGGCTCCAGTATAAAAAAAAAATAGACTTTTTCTTTTTACCTGAAAAAAAGATTTGCATTTAGAGGGCCTTGAAAATAGGGGTATTTGTACCCCTTGAAAGTTTCCACATTTTGTCATGTTATAACCAAAAACGTAAATGTATTTTATTGGGATTTTTTGTGATAGACCTAACACAAAGTGGCACATAATTGTGAAAGGAAAGGAAAATGATAAATGGTTTTCAATTTTATTTACAAATAAATATGTGAAAAGTGTGGCGCGCATTTTGTATATTCAGCCCCCCCTGAGTCAATACTTTGTAGAACCTCCTTTCACTGCAATTACAGCTGCAAGTCTTTTTTGGGGATGTCTCTACCATCTTTGCACATCTAGAGAGTGACATTATTGCCCATTCTTCTTTGCAAAAAACTCAAGCTCAACTCAAACTCAAGCTCTGTTAGATTGGATGGAGAGCATCTGTAAACAGCATTTTACAAAACTTGCCTCAGATTCTCAATTGGATTTAGGTGTGAACTTTAACTGGGTCATTCTAACACATGAATATGACAAAATGTGAAAAGGACTGTGTTTATTTAGTTTTTTATGAAAGGTGAACTTTTCCTTTTAAATATTTGCTGCATGCATTGTGTGTTCTAAACATGAAAGTTCATTAAAGGCTCTCCAAACAATATTTTATGAAATCAGGATTTAACAGATGGTAGCCTTGATTTTTTTTTTTTTTTTTTTTTATGCCCTTGCATAATGTTTTCGGAACATTACACTGAACTAGAAATATAATAAAAGCATTACTGGCATACACAAATATGAATAAAAAAAAGGAATAGAGTCTTTTGAACATGTCATTTTTTTCTACAAGTTTTTGGAAAATGTGGAAAGAAAATGAAAACACATTTTTTTTTTACACAAAGTTGTCTATTTATACAATATTTTTTAACACATAGCATTTACATAGCAAAAATTACACCCCAAAACATTGCTACTCCTCCTGAGTATGACGATACCACAGGTGTAAGACTTTTACACAGCCTGGCCACATACAGAGGCCTAACATGCAGGGAGCACCATCAGGTGTTCTAGGGGCATAAATGTCAAATCTGATTTGACTACCTATTGTACTTTGAGGCACTGTAGTGCATGGATACGCCGTGGATAGGGATGGCTAAGCATGGTTGAGCCATGAATGTGGATGGCTGAGTATTGATGGGATGGCTGGGTTGGGTATGGCTGGGTGGGTATGGCTGGGTGGGTATGGCTGGGTGGGTATGGCTGAGTGTGGATGGGATGGCTGGGTATGGCTGAGTGTGGATGAGTATTGCTGAGCATGGATGGATGGATGAGTATTGCTGAGCATGGATGGATGGATGAGTATTGCTGAGCATGGATGGATGGATGAGTATTACTGAGCATGGATGGATGGATGAGTATTGCTGAGCATGGATGGATGAGTATTGCTGAGTATGGATGGATGGATGAGTATTGCTGAGTATGGATGGATGGATGAGTATTGCCGAGTATGGATGTATGAGTATTGCCGAGTATGGATGGATGAGTATGGATGTCTGAGCATGTATGGATGGATGAGTATTGCTGGGCATGGATGAGTATGGATGGATTAGTATTGCTGAGCATGGATGGGCATTGCTGAGGATGGATGAGCATGGATGGCTGGATGGCTGGATGAGTGCAGGAATTGTCAAATATCAGCGCTGTGGGCAGTACACATCCAGCCCACAGTGCTGCAGCACTTGATCTCTCCCCTCTCCGCTCATACTGTACTGATCAGTACAGAGAGGGGAGAGAGGAACCGGACGTGACGCCAGTTTGTTTACAAGTGCTCACGCCATCATTTGACGGAGCGATCACGTGGTAAACGGCCGCTGTCAGCAGCCATTTACTGTGATCCGTGATCCAGAGGACACGGCGGTCACAGATATTCCCGGGTGCGTGCCCCATAGGACGCCCTCCCAGAATAAGCCGACCGCGCTGCAGCCATCTTTCGGCTATGGCCCGGTCAGCATTTGGTTAAAGGGCCGAGTGCATCTGCGCAGTCTGTGTATGCAAAGTTCGGGAGTGCGCTATGTACAAAGTGCAAAGTTCAGGAGTGCGTTTCATGCAGAGTTCAGGGGTGCACTGTGTACAGAGTGCAGGGTTCAGGGTGTGTTATGCAGGGTTCAGCTCTTTCATAGGCTGTCCACATCTCACTTCCACCACTCCTAGGCTCTGATCTCTCCTCCATCTCTCACCTCTGCACATATCTCCCTCCTAAACCCTCAGAAGGCTTGTGTGTTTACAAGTGACAGTGGTGAGCAGAGGGCAAGAGCTGGAGATGGCGCAACAGAATTCCACCACATTCTAACAAAAAAAAAATCCCTGGATGCGAGGGCGGCATACAATTGTAGAGTTGTCACCTCATCCCTTTAACCACTTGCCGACCGCTGCACGCTGATTTACGTCAGTACAATGGCAGCTGTGGGCAAATGGGCGTACCTGTACGTCCCCTTTAAGAGGCGTGGATTGCAGGCACGTGCTCTCCGCATACAGCGGGACTATTCCCACAGGGATGGCGGACTCTGTCTGCTGGTCTCCCGGCGATCATGTCACAGAGCCGCAGAACGGGGAATGTAAACAAGGCATTTCCCCGTTCTGCCTTGTGTCATAACAGAGATCACTGCTCTATGTCATTGGGAGCAGTGATCGCTGTCATGTGACTGGAAGCCCACCCCCCCCACAGTTATAATCACTCCCTAGGACACACTTAACCCCTTCATCGCCCCCTAGTGGTTATCCCCTTCACTGCCAGTGTCATTTACACAGAAATTAGTGCATTTTTTTAACACTGATCACTGTATAAATGGCAATGGTCCCAAAATAGTGTCAAAAGTGTCCGATGTGTCCCCCATTACTAATAATAAAAAAAAAATAATAATAAAAATGGCATAAAACTATCCCCTATTTTGTAGACGCTATAACTTTTGCGCAAACCAATCAATATACGCTTATTGCGATTTATTTCATTTTTTTACCAAAAATATGTAGAAGAATGTAAAAATATGTAGAAGAATACATATTGGCCTAAACTGAGGAAAAAAAATGTTTTTTTTTTATATATTTTTGGGGGATATTTATTATAGCAAAAAGTTAAAAATATTGTTTTTATCGCTCTTTTTTAGTTTATATCGCAAAAATAAAACCCGCAGAGGTGATCAAATACCACCAAAAGAAACCTCTATTTGTGGGGAAAAAAGGACGTCAATTTTGTTTGGGTATAACTTCGCACGTCCGCGCAATTGTCAGTTAAAGCGACGCAGTGCCAAATCGCAAAAAGTGCTCTGGTCAGGAAGGGGGTAAAAATTTCCGGGGCTGAAGCAGTTAAACTCTAACACATTAATTACACAAGTTCTGAGGCTAATTTAATGCAGAATAGTGAGTTTAATTACCACCCTATTCTGCCTCAGAACCTGTGTAATTAACATGTGTTCGGTTTTAAAGGGATGAGGTGGCAACTCTACTTGACGGGCTGGATTCAGCCTTGTGTTTGACACATGTGATTTAGGCAGTCCTGTTGCTATCAATTGGGACACAGCAGCTGCACGGACACAGCCACTGTTCCTAATGTGACATCAGTGTACCCGCATACTCCTGTGTCTCTACAGAGACAACTGACAGCAATGGGACTGCCTAAATGGGGATGTACGGAACACCTGTGCTGCCCTGTGTGGGTATACACGGCCCTCCTTGGGGTTCATTTATGTACACCCCTTGTGAGCAGGGCCTACATTTTATAGGTAAACACTAATGAGCTTATTCACATGTACAGCAGTGGGGGATCACTTTTCAAAGGACGTATGTCCTCACCTCCTGATTTAACCTTGTAAATGCAGCACCACCACACTGCAATCATGTGCCCTGCATGTGGTTGCAGGCAGTTCCGACATGGCCCCATAGGCTTGTATGGGTTGCATCTAGCAGCAGTGTGTGTCATGCTGTTATATTTACCTCAAGGCTATAGCAATAAATTGTGTGCCTTATACGTTATTCATAAGTTGTGTGCCTTCATACGTTATATGTGATTATTGAACACATAATTACCCTTTAAGGACTTGTATACATGAAATCCCGATACTTTCAGTATGAGTTGCAGTCTCCACAGGAACTGCCATGTAGGATTAATTGACCCCTGAGAGAAGAAATTAGAATTTCTAAAAATTTACAGATAACATATCCAATCACACTAAAAGGCTGAAGACCAGAAGAAGCCAAGGAGCCGTGTACCAAGTGGTGATGCAGCTTCATATAGGAGTTAAAAATATACCAGAGGCATAGCATGGAGAACATGAACCATCCTTTACACATACGTATAAAGCCCCATACACACGGTCGGATTTTCCCATGGATTCTGTCCTATCGGACAATGTTGTCGGAAATTCCGACCATGTGTAGGCACCATCGGACAGTTTCCATCGGATTGTCCGACGGACAAAGTTCTATCTCTTGCTGGATAGATTTTTCGACAACAAAGTCCGATCACACCAATTCCGATCGTGTGTAGCGAATTCCGACGGACAAAGTGCTACGCATGCTCAGATCACATTACAAGACCAAAGCTATTGGCTACTAGCCTCTACGTAGTCCCGTCGTAGGCAACAAACGTCACCACGTTCAGAATGATCGGATTTTCCGACAACTTTGTCCGACCGTGTGTATGCAACACCAGTGTCGGACTAAATCCGTCGGACCAAATCCGATGGATTTGGTGGTCGGATTTTCCGACCGTGTGTATGGGGCTTAAGTCTTATGCTGCGTACATACGATCGGAAATTCCGCCAGCAAAAGTCTGATGAGAGCTTTTGCTCGGAAAATGCGACCGTGTGTATGCTCCATCGGACTTTTGCTGACGGAATTCCAACCAGCAAAACATTGAGAGCAGGTTCTCAATTTTTCAGTCGGAAAGAGTTTTGATTGGAAATTCCAATCGTCTGTACCAATTCCGATGCACAAAACTCCTACGCATGCTCGGAGACAATGCTCTTAAGCATTGAACTTCATTTTCTCGGCTCGTCTTAGTGTTGTACGTCACTGCGTTCTTGATGGTCAAAAGTTCAGAGAACTTTTGTGTTAACGTGTGTATGCAAGCCAAGCTTGAGCAGAATTCTGTCGGAAAAACCATCCAAGATTTTTCCGACGGAAAATCCGCTCGTGTGTACGCGGCATTAGCCCAGATTTTATCTTTTTTATCCAGACACAAAATAATCTGCTGTATAGCAATTCTGCAAACAACCAAGATGAAGAGCAGAAAGGTCTCGGAGTCGCACCATCAAACGTTTCTTCCCTTCCTTCTCTTGTTTTTGTTATATTCTGAAAATCTGATGTAAAACAATCTCGTTCTTATTGATTAGCATGCCAGAGGCATAACTATAAAGGCCTCCCTTCCCCCATTCCACGCAGTTTTCCACTTGGCGTATAGTATCGTAAAACAATACACACTAACTATGTGATTTCTGTGAAAGTATGTCCCTGTTCTTGTTGAATAGAGGTAAAATGAGTCAAAAGACTTTTGTGGGTTGTGGGGATGCGGAATATTTTTGCATGAAATGTGAGCCAAGAGGAAGCAAAGAGTGCAAACATAACAAAAAGTTATAAAAAAAGTACGTTTCAATAAAAAGACAAGCCTACTCCTTGTTATTAAAGACAGTTTGAGCCCCATATGTTTAAGTAATAAGAAGATTCTTCTGCCAGAAATCGTGTAAGAAGCACAATAAGGCTGCCAGAAAATGTTCCGTGCCCGCTATTCGGAGACACAATATGCGAAAAGATCCCATTTTTCTAATCTGTGTCAATATGCTGCAGGGAAGCGCTCTATGAATGGTAGCAATTACCCGGAGCAAGCTGCTATATATGCTATTGATAATAACACTTATACGATGGAGGTGTCTGCTTATATCAGCTTCACTTTGGTTCTCTACATGAAATCAGCAGCGGTATGCACAGCGTTGATGTTCTAGTACTGTTTTCAGAATTAGAACAATCACATTGATCCTGTTCTTAATTCACTTCTGTAACGAAGCTCTGCCTAGAGCCCCTTATGCGTCTTGGTAGAACCATGGTACGGGATGCTGGGGGCAAAATTAATGTATTTAGAAGTATGAAAAAGTAATCAAACATATTTACACAATGATTATCCCAGGCCTTATTAGATTCACGTCTATGTTATTGAGACATATGGAATTAGAGATGCAAAATGTAAAGAGATAAGCTACATAAACACGCGTGCAACATTAACGGTGAACCTGTGTCATCCCTTAACCACTTAAAGTGGTTGTAAACCCTCTGAAAAAAAAAAAACACCCTGCAAGATAAAGGCATAATGAGCTAGTATGCATAGCATACTAGCTCATTATGAATACCTCACCTGAGAACGAAGCCCCCGAAGCGCCCCTCGTCCACATCCTCCTCCACCGCCATCGATACAGGAGTGACTTCCGGGTCTCGCCGCTCCAGCGCTGTGATTCGCTGGAGCAGCGATGAAAGTGGCATACCGCCGTGAACTCGTAAAAATGCGCGCCGCTGTCTACCGCGCATGCGCCGTAGACAGCGATGCCTCTTTTTTTCTAAATATCTCCTAAACCATGTAGGTTTAGGAGATATTTATTGGACCTACAGGTAGGCCTTAATCTAGGCTTACATGTAGGCCAAAGTGGTTTGGGGGGGTTTACTGCCTCTTTAATTCCTTATCCGAGAACAAAGCCCCCGCAGCTGTCCTTGTCTCCCCCTCGGGCCGGCGACATCTATCCCCGAGGTTACCTCCGGGTATCGCGGCGCTGTGATTGGCCAGAGCCGCGATGACGTCACTCCCGTGCATGCGCGGGAGCCGCCGGGAACGGCACAGTACAACTGAAGCAACGGCACATATGGCTTAAGTGCGCATGCGCCGCATGACGTCGGCACACGCAAATAGAGGGATATCTCCTAAACCCTGCAGCTTTAGGACATATCCAGTGCAGCTACAGGTAAGCCTAATTATAGGCTTGCCTGTAGTTTAAAGTGGTTGTAAAGGGTTTACAACCACTTTAAGGACCGGGACTCTTTTTTTAGATGTGTTGTTTACAAGTTAAAAAAAGTTTTTTTTTCCTAGAAAATTACTTAGAAACCCCAAACATTATACATTTTTTTTTCTAACACCCTAGAGAATAAAATGGCGGTTGCTGCAATACTTTCTGGCACACCGTATTTGCGCAGCGCTCTTCCAAGCGTACTTTTTTTGGAAAAAATACACTTTTTTAATTAAAAAAATAAGACAACAGTAAAGTTAGCCTAATTTCTTTTTATATTGTGAAAGTTAATGTTACGCAGAGTAAATTGATAGCCAACATGTCACGCTTCAAAATTGCGCCCGCTCGTGCAATGGTGACAAACTTTTAACCTTAAAAATATCCATAGGCTACGTTTAAAAAATTGTACAGGTTGCATGTTTTGAGTTACAGAGGTGGTCTAGGGCTAGAATTATTGCTCTCACTCTAGCGATCGCGGCGATACCTCATATGTGTGGTTTGAACACCGGTTTCATATGCAGGCGCTACTCACGTATGCGTTCGCTTCTGAACGTGAGCTCGGCGGGTCGAGGCACGTTTGAAAAAAAAATGTTTTCTCATTTATTTTACCTTTTTATTTATTTTTTTTACACTGTAAACATCCCTTGTAATAGGAAAAAAAAGCATGACAGGTCTTCTTTAATATGAGATCTGGGGTCAAAAAGACCTCAGATCTCATATTTACACTAAAATGCACTAAATAAAAAATTTGCCATTTAAAAAAATGATTTAAAAAAAAGGGCCCTTTAAGAGCTGTGGGCGGAAGTGATGTTTTGACGTCGCTTCCGCCCTGCAATGAGACGGTTGGGGGCCATCTTCCCCTCACTAATCTCCATGTACAGCCCCCGAGAGGACTGGATTGCCTCCGCTTCTGCCGAGGGCACTGGAGGGCGGCGGGAGGGGGGACCCACTACCACCACCGATAAAAGTGATCTTGCGGCAAATCCGCCACAGAGACCACTTTTATCTTATAGCCGACTGCCGGATGAACACGAGGCTACCGGGGTTATGGCAGCTAGCTGCCATAACCTCAAAGTAAGGACGTATATCGCGTTCGGCAGTCGGCAAGTGGTTAAACTGGGGGTCAGCAACCCGTAGATCACGGGCCAGGTCACTGGTTGGTAGATCATGATCTGGGCTTGCTGACCTGCCAGCCCAGAGCATCAGAGTTCAATGCAGTGTAGCACCTGCCAAGCATGACCCACTCAAGTGAATGAGGCCACTCTGCAACCTTGTGCATTACAGAAAACAAGGGGTTAAAGCAGGCAGTATTGTGTTGCTTTCTTACCACCTGCTTTAACCCCTTGGACCCTACAGAAGCATGCAGTTGCAGGGTGCTTGCAGGGTGTCCCCATTTACTTCATGATTGGCATGGGTCATGATTGGCAGGCGACAGCACCCACTAAAAGCAACAGGGGGTTTAATTCCTGCTGTGGCATGTGTACAACTTTTGGCTGCTGCCTCAGCAGCTAAAGGGTGTACGGATTGGGAACCGTAAAACCACGATTAAACTGCAGGGATTTACCACACCCAACTTTGTGTGAATGAGCCCTAGGGGTGCTGTTGCTGAATGCAAAAAAGGGCTCATTCACAAGCGCAGCAGCCACTGCTGCTCCTTTAAAAAAAAAAAAAAAATACTGATAAAAAAAATTGTTTAACCGAGGTTATATACTAAATAACTTGGAAGGGCAGAAAACCAAACTTTTAGCCACAGGCCCACCATCATCACATTCTGTAAGTAGAGGGATGGGTTTGTGCATGCACAAGTCTCATTTTCTGTTCTCCCTCTCCATGGTAACTTCATCGCTAGCTTCCAACAAGCATGTTAATACCTGCTGGCTCTAGTTGTTAATCTCATAATGTAACATGCCCCAGTGTAAGGTCTCTAGTCTCCACCACCCAAAAGATGAACCTCATCAGCCTCCCTGCTCCCCTAATAGACATCTCACATTCCTTGTTAGGTCACCTGCATAATCTGCTATTAGATTTGGTAACTTAACCACTTCAATACAGGGCATTTTTCCCCTTTCCTGCCCAGGACAATTTTCAGCTTTCAGCGTTGTCACAATTTGAATGACAACAGCAATGCCATGCAACACTGTACCCAAAATACATTTTTATAATTTTCTTCCCATAGATAGATCTTTCTTTTGGTGGTATTTGATCACCTTTGTTTTATTTTTTGCTAAACAAACTAAAAAAGACAGAAAAAAAAATAAAAATTAAGTTTTCTTTTGTGTCTAATAAATGTGTTTTTCTCCTTCACTGACAGGCACTTAAGAGGTGGCACTGATAACTAAGGTGGCAATGATGGGCACTGATGAGGAGGCACTAATATGTAGAATTGATGGTCACCGATAGGCGGCACTGATATGCAGCACTGATAAGCACCGATAGGCGGTACTGTTGGCCACTAATAGGCAGCACTAATGGCCGCTAATAGATGGCACTAATGGGCAACACTGATGAGGAGGTACTGACAGTCGTGGGGCACTGGCATCTGTGAAGGGCACTGGCATTGTGGTGGGCACCTCTGATGGGTGCTGCACTGATAATCAATGCACTGATTATCAGCGCACATCCCCCCTCTGACAGGAGAGCCTCTGAATGGCTTTCCATGTCAGCGCGAACCGAGGAACTTTCACACCGAGGCGCTGGCGGTATATTTAGCGCTGCTTTACCGTTGTTTTAGCGGAACTTTTCAGCTGCTAGCGGGGCAGTTTTACCCCCGCGAGCGGCCGAAAAAGAGTCAAAACCGCCCGCAAAGCGGCGCTTTGCAGGCAGGTTTGGAGCACTGCCCCATTGTTTTCAATGGGAAGGGGCGCTTTAGGAGCGGTAAATACACCTCTCCTACAGCGCTGTCCTGCAAGCGCACCGCGGGCCCTCAGGCTTTCACACTGGAGACACAGCAACGGCTGTTTGAAGGCGCTTTGCAGGCGCTATTTTTAGAACTTTAGCGCCTGCAAAGCACCTCAGTGTGAAAGGGGCCTTACCGGCTCTTCCTGGTTACCACTGTGATCAGCTGTGATTGGTCACAGCTGATCACGTGGTAAAGAGCCTACGTCATAGGCTCTTTATCACGATCGGAGATGCAATGTGTCACAGAGTGACACACTGCACCACCAATCGCTGCTCTGCGCACCCCCGGGGGCGTGCACGAGCGGCTTATCCTGTTGAACATCATATGACGCCCATTCAGGATAACGGAGCCACATTGTGGACATCAATCTGCAATGGGACGGGTTGGAAGTGGTTAATGGCTGGGTTGTTTGGATTGCAATATCAAAGGTCTGTCTGCCTGTGAGCATACCATGTGACAATGTTGGTTGGAATTTTTTTAATCGCTTCAATACCAGCACCTTTCCCCCCTTCCTGCCCAGGCCAATTTTAAGCTTTCAGCGCTGTCACACTTTCAGTGACAATTGTCATGCAACACTGTACCCAAATGAAATGTTTATCATTTTTTTCACACAAAGAGAGCTTTCTTTTGGTGGTATTTAATCACGGCTGGGTTTTTCATTTTTTGCTACAAAAAACTAAATTTTGGAAAAAAAAATGCTTTTCTCAAGTTTCTGTCAGAAAATGTTGTTAAGTAATTTTTCTTCACTGATGGGGCTGCACTGAAGAGAAACACTTATGGGGTGGCATTAATATGCAGCACTGATGGGCACTGATCGGCAGCACTTATGGGACCTTTGTTCGCTTCAAATCAAAGTGAACAAGATAGCAGAAGCTTAGTAGTTCCTTTGCTTGCATTTATAAAGCCATATAGCCATCAGGAAGTTTCAATTAATTATTTGTTTGAATCTTTTTAATATACACACATTTCATTGACTAAGGCCTATACTGTGTGCAAGGTAGCTTTTAGGGAAACCTACCCTGAAAGAAATGGGTAGATGACTATCCCTGATGATGCTTAATATCTGGGTGTTCATGACTTCAGTATTTTGAGTCACTGATGAGTACTGAAAAAGTTAAAAGAAGTGAGCACCACTTATGTATGCTTATTCCTCCCATCTACATTAAAAATCGAATTTACAGGTTTGTGCTTGGTTTTCTTTTTCTGGGTGCTGTGGCTTCTTCCCACAACCCAGAAACATGTTGGCAGTTTAAAATAATAATGAAGGCAAGACTTGGCAACATCTGACGCTCAAATGTGGGCACTAATATCTTACAAAATCTATTATTCAAAAAAATAAAAATAAATACTTTTTAATTTATTTAAGTGTGCACTGTGGTCCAAGCCACAAAAACGAAAGTGTTTACAGTTTAGATGCACTGAAAATTCGGTGGCCAAAAATTGTGTTTTTTACTGTGCTTATGGTGTGTTTTTCATATGTCATGTAACTGAAAAGCGCATCAAAAACTAACGCGGGTGCATTATTGATGCGTTCTTGCTGTGTTTTCGGTGAATTTTTAATGGGGAGGTGCATTTTCTTTTTACCAAAAATGCAGCAAGCATTATTTTTCACACCACAATGGAAGCGCAAAACAGACCAGTGTAAAGTCATACATAGAATTTAAGGGGCCGCATTTTTCTTGAGCTTTTCTTGCGCTAAAAGGTGACGATAATGTCTGACAAGTTAATATTCAATTAAATTAATGATATTAATTAAAAAGTTGAATATAATACATTTGTGTATAAAAATATATATATTTTAAAAACTGTTATTTTGGGTTTCGGCCAAGTGCATCTTGAATTTTCGGTTTCCGCACCACATTTCCATTCAATGCACCCCTAGTTGACAACATGACTCCAGATGTAAGCTGTTGTCAATCATACACTTCAAGGCAGCACAGAGGGCATGTTAACATGAGAATTGAAAAGCTGACAGTGGGACTTCCGGCATGCAGTTCATCTGTGCAGTGTTTTGCAGTCCCAGTGATGATGACAACACTACCACAGGATTTGCAGCCAGTGGTTCGCATCGTCTGGCCTACACACAAAGCGCTGAAAAGGGACAGATCGTGGCAGGATTACCAGGCATTTATTTTTACTTTTCAAACACCATAGCTCCCAACTGTCCCTGATTTGGAGCAATGTCCCTCTGTCCCTCATTCCTCCTCATTTGTCTTTCATTTTGGTCTGATCCATATAGATGTATATAAAATGCACTTTTTATCTTTCAAAAAGTGTTTGCCAGTGCTAAACCTTTCATCCAATTTCTAAATTGCTGCATTTGTAAATGTTAAAAGCCAATATAGTAGTGGTAAGAAAAAGTCCTTGTGCATTTAATTAAACATTTTTTTGGTTAATTCTGCTTTAAGGGGGCGTTTCCTATGCCTACATACGTTTTCAAAGTAGGTGTCCCTCATTCCCATTTCAAAATGTTGGGAGGTATGAAAATACTATTGATAAAATACACGACAAGACACATTTCCTAAGGAAGCAAATCGGAATACTTTAAATTTACATACACGTTAATTAGTTCCAATCAGGATTGGATAAAAGAGGTGCCTACAAACTTTTTCTTTGTTGGCCCAGGAAACGATAAAAATAATTCCGTGTTCTTTTTAAAACAATGAAAAATTTGCTAGTTCTATATAAATTAAAAATAATAAAAAAAGAAATAGCTACAGAATAAACTGTTTGACAAAAGAGCAAAATGTATTGCTCTACTTAAGAAAATTTGTTCTTTTCGTGGTAGCGCGATATATGGTATTTTTCCATCACTAGTGGTGGTAATCTATAATAAAACAGGAAATTTGTGCTAAATTTATGTCAACATCATTTTGAGAACTCCCCCTTGCCCTATACAGGCAACATAAAGAATGGTCTTTTCTTTAAGAGTCGTAAATGAGGCTAATTTTAGAGGGCAGTCAATCCTCCTCTGGCTTAACTAGACAAACTTGGCTCTAATGCTCAAACATAAGTGATGTTTAGACAGTTGGGTGCTTGCTCGATCCTCTGGGACTTATTTGTGGCTCGCTTGCCTTCTGCTAGAATGTTTTCAATTCTAAGGTTGCATGTCACATAATACTTTTGATAGCCCAATGGTGAAAATTGCAGATACAAAATGATAGGACTTCACCAAACAAAGAAGCAATAGAAAGCTGCAAATAATTGCTGCTGATTATGTTTCCTAATAATGGTTTGCAAATGTTTAAGAAGCACAGTGAACTTTATGTCCTTTCCCAATAAACCATATCAAGAATCCTCATGTATTTCTTCATTTTATTCAGCAATAAGTTCAATATTTTTCATAGTCGGCAAGTATGAAAAATTGTCACCAAAAAAAAAAAAAAAAAAGCTGAATACATGTAGCATTGGATCAAGGCACATACAATACTGACCAAAGGGGCATACGATGCACCTTGGCATTTATCTGAAAAAAACAAACAAAAAAATAAAACATACAATAGGAGGGGGAGGTATGGCAACAAAAGTGTATTTCTCTTAAATATTAAATTAACGGAAAGGCAATATATCATGATGGATATTTTAAAATTATATATAGATTATGATGTAGTAATGGGCACTATGGATTGGTTGGCAGCTATGTTTTATGTTTAAGGTAAATATCTTTTTTGTGGGTTAAACTTTATGAAATGTAAAATATTGAGTGCAAATAAATCTTTTATTTAAGTAAATATTTAGAACATTTAAATAACTAAATTGAAAACAGGTGGTCATAATTTGATTTAATTTTTTGGCTCAAATGTATGTGTTTTCGGTGGGAAATTGAAATACTTTTGAGTTATCTTTTACGCAGTCTCTAAAGGGTTTATATTTCGTGCGGATCATGTATCTAAACACTGATCCAGTTTCAGGTTTAAGTGTACTTATTATAGATTAAAAAATGTGTGGGGATTTATTTGTGCTATGGGACAGTAGACTATCGGTACATTTTTCTTGTGGCAGATTAATTAATGCCCATTACTACACACATAGGGTTTTGTTTCTGTTTATTGAATAATGTTGTATACAGTTTATTTTTTTACAGACCCATCAATACTGTTTTATTATTTTGTTTTGTAGCTACATTTTATGTATACCATGTTTAGAATGATATGCAAAACCGGCCTGTGCTTATACTACAAAGGTCAGAAAAAATACCAACAAAAAAAATCCTGATTGTTCAACACAGCAGGAAAAAAAAAAAAAAAAAGAAAAATCCACTTTCACAGTCAACAAGTCATTTTACTCAGTAGAACACAAAAGAGAGTTAAATGGTCTGTAACTTCAATATTAGCAAGGAAAATACAGTACAAATTACAAAAAATACTAAAATAGAGAATTGTGGTCAGGCAACGAACTACATTTAATTGTAGCAGCAACCTGAAATTTTGAAACTTTTAATAAAAAAAGTTCTTAAATATAAATTATATGGCAAATGTACAGTACATTGCTCCTTCAAAGTCTTTGTGTCATTTTTTAAATCCAGTGTTTTGCAGTAGAACAGTAAATCCCATTCACTCATTTGAGTCTCTATAAAAAGTTTTGTGCCCCTAATCATCATGAATGTGAATGGTCAGAATCTGGAATACCACTGTCTCTGTAGCTTCTGTTACTGCTGCTTTCACTGTGACTGGTTTTGTACAAGGTTACTCCATTGGATGGAAATATAGTGTGTAATATAAACTCCTCCTTGGTCATTGGATCGCTATTTATTGGTATCATCTGAAAAGAGGTCTCCCTAATTTCTAAAATGGAATTGTCTTTTTTAGTCCCCGCCTCTGCATAATCATCTTTTCTTCTCCGGCCCTTGCTGTAAGCACAGTTCCTGGAAAACAAGGAACCGTTCCGATGGACGTACCAACAAACCAAAGCGAGGAGTGTGATTGCCACTAGAGCCACTGCTCCACCTATGATAGCTGCTAGAGGCAAATTGGAGTTTTTATAAGGCTCTTTCTCCTGCTCTCTATTTAACGTTGTGGTGGGGTTATACATTTTAAGTGGAGCAGTCTCGGTTTCAATACAAACAGGTGTTTCATCCAATAAAAAGAAGTTTCCGGTTTCCATGGGAACCATACATATGCGGTATGGTGACTCTGGCTCAAGTGCTGTGAGCAAATATTCAGTTCTGTCACCTGTCACAATTGTTTCCGTAATAGATCCAAACACTGGGCTGTGTCCCAACTGCCAGCTAAGTCTTAGTGACTTCAATGGTAAAGCAATTTTCCAGGAAATGTGGATGGTCTCAATGGTGACAGCTTTTACGTTGATAGTGATTATTTTCCTCACTGGTATTGGCGTGGTTCTGTAGATTCTGTTGAGATCAGGCGGCCTGATCTCCGGCTGTTTGGTCACAGATACTGGCCTCTGACCCACCAAAGTGTTTAACATAGTTGTCGTCGTTATTTGTATAGTATTTTTATCAAATCTGTCTTTACAATCAAATAATTCTTTGTTAAGGTCTTTAATGGTCATTCCTCTAACATGTTCCGGTGCTTGGCACATCAGCCCACGAACATTAACTTTGGAAGGCAAAGACTGAAGCCAGTCACGTACCCATTTCATTTTGCAACCACAATACCAAGGATTGTTGCGTAGGAATAACTGGGTCAAATTATCCAAGTCATCAAAAATACCCTGAGGTAAAGATGTCAGATTGTTGCTTGACATGTCAAGTCGATAAAGTTGGGTAAGGTCAGCGAAAGCATTGGGTGGCACATAATTCATATGATTCTCTTGAAGGTAAAGCTTTCTCAAATTTGTACCTGGCAGATTTGCAGGGGGAGATTGTAGAGAATTTCGAACCAACGACAGCTCTGTCAGATTGACCAAGTTCATAAAGACCCTTTCCCCAAGGCCACTATTGGTTAAGAGATTTCCATCCAAAACAAGACGTTTTAGATTTGTGAGGTCCTGCAAAGAGATCTCTGCAATAGTGGAAATTCGATTATCATCCAAACGTAACTCTTCAATTGTTCGAGGCAGACCCCAAGGTATTGTGCTTAGGTGATTTCGGGAAAGGAACAGAAGACGAAGATAAATGTTGTCTCGAAATGCTCCATCCTCAATACTAACTGCAGACACAGAATTATCATCTAGATGTAGCTCCTCAATCGCAGGAATCTGAGAAAGTGCATCATAGGTTATAGTCCTTATATTATTTTCCTGCAGGTGCAGTTCTTTAACATTTTTTGGGAGATTAATTGGAAATTCATCTAAACTGTTCCGGTACAGGTAGATCCTTTCCACTTTGTCGAGGCCTTTCAGGTCAGAAGGTATCCCAGCATTGTTGATCTGATTATTTTGAAGGTAGAGAGTTGTAGCATCCTCTGGTATCCCCGAAGGAATCGATGTCAAATCCCTATCATTGCAATAAATGAAACCTCCATCACAGCGACATGCTGAAGGGCAAGGTTTGGCACTGACGTACTGTGGAGCCAGTCGAAGTAATAGTAACATCTGAGTCCAGGCAACAAGAAAGTTCCACGCTTCTGCATTCATGGTCATAAGGGATGTAGCAATCAATACCTGGAAGATTAAAAAAAAATAATTAACATCTGTGAAGGCTTTAATTCACAAAAATAATCTTTTCTCTTGCTCTATTTCTTAAAGAAGATCTGTCAGAATCTTTAAATTCCTGTGACATTCCACAGCAACAGTATTCTTCTTTATATATATATATATATATATATATATGCACATTTTATCATTATAAACTGGTCCTTTGGCTTAAGCTAAGTGACTGTGCCTAGGCCTGATAACGATGGTATTGTAATAACATGTTCTTGAATCTTTCAAGTTCAAAAAAACAGCAGCAAAGGGCTGACCTGTATTAGATAACATGTCTTCAGTACATGTAAGAACATAAAGGCTACTGCAGTGTCATTGTGAATTAAATAACTGTCCGCTATGGACCATATCTTAGGCCAGGAAGTCGAAGTGTACCCTGAATGATGCCAGAACAAAGGTGGCGTCGCCTTATGGGAAAAGGGAAGATGAGGCCACTGTCAGTAGGTGTACTATGATCTCTCTAAAACTAGATGCTTTAAGACCATGAAAAAAATGTTAATTAGGACATGTAAAGAAAGTAATATTGTACTAATATTACACATAATAATGAGTTCTGTAATTAGGCAAACTTAATTGGCGTATCTTAGTATAGACAGAACAGAACATCTTTTAGGTTTTGATCCTGTGAAGCCGGCCATAGATGGTTTGAATCTCAGCCTGTTCAGATCCATCTGACAGGCTGAAATTCAATCCATCTGTGGGCAGGCTGATTGTACCCAAGTTTATCCATTGACTTGGGTACAACTAGCATGTTCGATTTCTGGAACACGATTACTGCCAGTGGCTATAGCTGTTAGCAATAATCATTGTGTTTTCCCGGGCAGAGACAGCGCTCCTTCCAGGAAAACACAAAAGCTCTGCAGGAGGGATTTCCCCTTCAGCACTATGTTGAAGGGGGGGATCAAACTATTTGGTTGCAGGAAAGAAAATTGTGCAATCTATGGCCTTTTTAGAACATTTTTTTTTTTTTTTAGTTCACCTCATAATCTAGAGAAATTAGGTGACTGATGGGATGTAATCTATGGATGTAATCTATGGCCTGCCTAATTCACTATGGGGAAATGTGGTATTTGAGTTGTAATAGGTTTATGTTGGCTATCATGCCACGGATGGAGCCAAACATTTTTTTTCTACTAAGATTGAAAAATCCTATTTTCCTTTAGCTACCGCCTATTTGAAAAATAAATAAAAAAATAAAAACTGGCAACAGACAAAACATAAGTACCAGATTTCCAGGTCCCACATATAAGGGCTTTTAACAGTTCTTTGAGTTTCTTTCCGTATTCATCTCACATATACCTTCACAGTTCAGTTCACATTGGCGAACTAACCCACAGGGCTATGTCATTTGAGGGATTTTTAAAAGCAGTGATTTGTATCAACAAAACTCTTTTGGTGCCAGTGAAAATAAATTCCTGTCAATGGAAGGGCTATGACATAGCATCTCCTGCGGTTTTATTACCTAGTTGTTGAGCAATTCACTTTTAGCAGTGTTTCAAACTGTACGCAAAACTGCCAAACTCCATGGCTACCCATGTCATCCACTGTAGCATAAAGTAATCATGTCACATCAGCAATTATGAGCTGCGTATACGTGTACTATAGTCAGCTACAGCAGAAAGTTTTAAGCCAAGCTACTTATCGCCATAGTCCATCGAGATTTCTAAATGCTGCAAACTACAACAGAATGTGACATGGTTCATACGCTTCAGCTGGCTCCACCATCATTCGAAAATCAACGTTTTTCAGCCCACCTATTTAAAGCTTCTCCTCCTTGGACAACTTTGACTTTTTTTAAGTCAGTAAACAAATCATAGAAACTACACATTTGTAGTATATTACGATTTCTCATTTCACATATGGGTACTTTTCTATTTGTTTGTGCTCTGTTCTGTTCCCTATCTACGTTACTAGGCAGAGTTAAAATGATTGTGGTTATCGATGCTGCAAAGGTGTTACTGACACAGAAAATTCTAAATGACATCTTGCATTACAGCCTGTGTCATGACACCCTTTATTTTTATCTGAGGTTTTTCCTTACTTGTTTTCTTCCCCTCCTTTATCAGCACTTAATAGGAGCTAGACTAGACCTACCTGCTCGAAGTGTCAGATGATGTTCCCTTGAATCCTCCCGAGGGCAAGCTCTTGTGAAGTCCTTATGTTCCAAGAATAACGAGCTCAGGGTTATCTCATTTAGCAGTCCCTCTTTCGTAGTATTTACTCAAACAATCCTAACTCAAAGAAGAAGGTACAGAGTTTCATTATCTCTTGTCCACATCACAGCAAACGTTTACCACCGACACCCAAATCGTGCACTTCAGCAGCGTCGAGTTTCCTGCGACCACGTGGCGATTCCTCCTTTGCCAATTAAAGGTTTCTTTATAATCCCCTTTGGTTGTCTTTAATTTTTATGCCAGAAACTGCCTTTCCGTGTACAAAGGCTCCTCTGCAAGACCAGTAAAATTAACTCCACGCCAGGGGAACGATTCATAATGTAAAAGCCTAAATAAATAGTGCATTCAAAGTAGGTACATGCTTCCCTGTGCAAATATCAGCCATGAATGCTCTCTGTACAGTAGTCACAAACCCCAAACATTGACACCCGCTGTGAAAACATTTCTGGCTCCAAGCTGGATGTGAAACTTGATTGTAAAAAATGAGTGGAAGATATATATCAGGAAGTGATTCGTTCTTTGTGAATTTTAGACGTTTTCTTTAAAAAAAAAAAAAAAAAGAATATGATGTGGTAGTTCCTTCTAAGGATTCCTTGCTGCAAGAATTTCCTAGAAAAAAAAATAAAAATAAACGCGTGTTAATTAGCAGTAATTGATGGTGAATATATGCAGACAAGCTGACAACTGAATTACAAGCCTTGACTGATTGAGGTACATTCATTATGCCTTATAACACACTAAAGTCTTGACTATTTTCTCAGCTCAGACCTCAAAGATCTCAGAGGTCAGGAGCATGGTACCACTCGCTGCCACGTTTTCTAGTATTTCACATCAGCCATTCCAGTGCATCCATCCAAGAGCAACTGTAATTGAAGTCAGCTTCAATCAACCAACTGCGGAGAAATTACTTTAGCAAACGGTGACACCTGTCTTTTCCGATTACAGACTCAAGCACAATCCCTTGCTGTCCACCACTTTTGTACATGTAATAGATAACCAGGTCCGGGAGCCATTCCTGCTCAGCTGCACACAAGTTCTAGGGTTGTGTTGTAGATTCTAGGCCAGGCCTTGGAACAGAACTATTTCAGAAAGCATTTATACAACATTCTGGATACATACTAGCAAGGAAGTTTCTATCCTTGTTGTGTTAGGTGCTGACATATAACACTGGGACAAGGATACCTGGAGCAAAAATGTATCAGTTCCCCAGTTAATGAGAAAGATGACTCCTGACTAGCTACTATGAGGAACATCTACTTTATTTAGCTCAACTGATATTTATAAACTGGAGCAAAAGACTAATAAAGTTCTAACAATTGGATTGTAACACTAAGGATTAAGACAACGTTATATAAAGTTCAATTAAGCAGTGAAACCAATATGTGACGTTTATAAACCAAGGAATAGGTGCCTCCATTAATAATAGAAAAAGCACCAAGAATGCAATTTTAGGTGTACTGGCAGCCTGGGCCCTAAAACCTACCACTCAATCGGTAAGAACCCTTTAACATTAACCATGTTATTCTTCCATCTTACGGGAACACTTGTACTACCCAAGAGACCAATTGAAAGTTAAAATCTCAAATCCAACTTCCAAATTCATAAGGCTGTTTCTTAGGTTCTCAGACTTTTCCTTGTGTATATATTGATGTCATAATAACCTTGTGCACATATAATATTTTTTACACACAAAGAACTGCTTTATGCCAACCTTTCCACTCTGAGACACCAAAAAGCTGCCTCAACCCAATTCAGATAACACTTATGCTGTTTGTCTGTCAAAAAGACCATTTTTAAAGCAAGCATTTAAAAAAAAAAATAAGCCACCTTATGAATTATGGAGATTTTCAAATTCTAATTCATATCAGGTTCTGATTTGTACAAATCATTCCTGCAGATATTTTCGCTAGGCCTTTTTATGTAAGGGTCAACCTGCCAAGGTGCTGAGAGTGACAAGCAAAAGAATTTGAGAGTGCTGGAAATACTTGACCCTGAAATTAAGGAATGCCGTAGCAGCAATTTGCTTCTCCACTCAGTAATTACATGGCATCCAGCAAGCAAAGCATCTGTTCCAGAATTAAAATGCTCCACAGTGCCAGTATGCTGAATAATAGATGCAGAAGACTTCTTTTATATAAACTAAATTCCATCTCCAAATGATTAAACTTTAACGATATAGGGCTAAGCTTACTGTGAATGTGGATACTGCTTAAGCAACGATGCCCCTGGCCTAAACCATTTTGAAGACCGCTTTTCTGCTAATCTATAGAAACAATTTAATTATTACATATGTAGGGACAAAGGGCGCCCAGTGTCCTGTGTTAACATGCGAAGATGCTAGATAGCTAGTAGACAATGTGAACACTTATTTACCAGCAGGCGTAGCATCTTCCTGAATCCAGATTAAAACGTTACCTTACAAAGTTAACCATTAGTATCTACTCAAATGTTGCTATCCGTGTCTGCTTTGATTACTACCATGTGTTAAATTTGTTTTAACAACTGCTGAAGTGAATCACTGAAGCAGCTAAACATACGATAAAGTATTTTTATGGCTTTTGCAATCTGTCTTCTCTTAATTAAAAAGCAGATTTAATTTTTTTTTATACTATTTTTTTATTTATTAAATTTTTTTAGGAATAAAAATGTTTTTTTCCTTTTTTTTTTTTAAATGTTTTCCTCGATCTTGTCTGATGCCTCTGGCAACAGCTAATGTAAATAAGGTAAAGGCAAGTGTTGTCAAGTAGCTCTAAGGAAATCACTCTTTTCAACTGGCTGATTAGGCTAAATAGCATATACGATGTGAGGAAATGACTGTAAGTAGTGTAAAATGCAGAGAAAATAATACTATTTGTTTTTTACATTGAGAGCTAAACTGTTTCTTTTTAACACCAATTGTTATGCAAACCACTTTCAAATGCTGCCATTGTAGTAGGGGCTATCCTGGACTTAACTTAAAGCTCATTATGATCAATAGCACGTTTTTTTAAGTGCAGCAAACAAAACAAAAAGGAAAAAAATAGCTCTGCTGGTAGCAAATAAAGTGGATTGAAATATATTCTTTATCTCCTTATAAAAAGATGGCCCATCCACATCTGTTTAATATTAAATACTTTGCATATCAATAGCTAGGCATGTTGTTAGAACTAAGCCCCCTGAACAATGCTTCATGCCACAGAGATGCAACAGTTTCTTTAAGTCTTTGTATATACGCTGAATGACCGCCAGTGATTATAAAAAAAAATATGCCCAAGTCCTGGTGATGAAAAAATGTAGTGGACTGTTGTGGCCTTTCCATGTTTTTGCTACAGGCCTTCAGCTTGTATCTAAATTATAATATATCCCATCAGGTATTGTTATCATAGACTGTTTTATGCAGTTTTGCCCATTCTTTGCTTTGTAACTAAAGGGCTGCATGGTATTTGGCAGAGCTTCATTATTGATACAATGCAGGGATTTTTAAGTAACTTTGCAGCTTGAAAGTATCTGTCATGCTTTCTTGAATTACACATTCTTGCACTGAAGACAGTGTGGGTTATACAGTCCCCAGACATCCTTCCCTAAAAGCTAGATTTTGTTTCCACAATCTTCAGATTGCACCCAGGTAGGGCCTCACACTGTGTATACCACCAGTGATAAGCCCACCAGGCTCTCAGTGGGGTTGTGAACCAATCTTGTTCACCAACATTACATCACCTGATGATAAACATCAGAGTCATTCTGGTGAGAGCAGACTGAACCTTTTCAGATTGAAATAAAAGCATATCAATAAGACCTGCTGTAAATGGTGTAGATTAGCCATTCTCAACCAAGATTACATGGAACCCTAGGGTTCATCCAAAGGTTGCACAGTGCTACTCGAACTTTAGCTGATTGCCATCCAATTTGATGGTACCTGCTTAGTTTCTGGACCAACTCTGCTTGGCAAAGTCAGCAGCAGGACACCAATGATTTTTTTTTATAGCTATCTGGAAGTCTTGACCACCACTGTAAGAGGGGGATTCTTCCCTCTGACACCAGATTCATTGGATTTATCAGGAGTGGATTTACCACAACCTGAAAATTATTACATTTTAAGTTAATTTTAAAACTGATACTGCTGTGTACTGACCCTGGAGTGGAAAAGCAATAAAACCAAATAATTAAATGTACATCCATCCCACTAATCAGTGATGTTAGACATTTGTTGGAACAAATGCAGTTGTGATAGTTTTATAAAACAGACCAGCAGAGAGCACCCTACCCCATGTATTTTGCTAGCAGTGTATCCATTTACTACACAGCCTTTATTGGAAAGGCAGTTTAAAGTACTGTCCTAGATGCATTTTCATGTAGCCTTGTAAGATTGTATTTACCAGGCTACTATCAATGCACATTTTTACATCCCCAGCCTTCTAATAATAGAACAAAAAATAATTACTTATAGATTTTTCAAGCACTAGGTAGACATAAAATGAAGAAAAAAAAAAGCATGCATTAAGTATCTAAAGTAAACAGAATTTTTGATGGCAATGGTAACCATGTATTATCATTCCACCTGTAAAGATAAATTTCATTGGTTACTGTGGAGAACATGAACTGATGTTCCTTCAGATAATTTTATGCAAGAAGCTTAGTAGTAGACAGCGGGGTTCCCCCTTTAGGGTCAGCAATGCTTTTCACTTTTTTTTTTTATCTAATGGGAAAATATCTGTAGAACTCACTGCTGAACGTGCTAAAAGACCGGTCTTTCATTTGCATGAGAGAAGCTGATTGGTTGTTATGGCAACAGACGACTCTTGATACATGCAAACATGAGGCCCGGGGTTCCCATTTGAAGTGCAACTTCCCAGCATGCTTTGAGTCACCTCCATTTTCCAAGGAGGGTTTATCATACGTTTGTAGTCGCACAAAACAATACATCTCCCTATGGGGCTGGCTGCTCACTAGATGTCATATAACAAAAATATAATCAATAATATTTCCCCAATTTTTTTACAAGTATTTTGCAGAGATCATTATTCTGTTCAGGTCTAGCTGGAAGTTCCCCACTAGGGACATATTTACACAGACTAAGAGTGAAAATGGCCAATATATTAGGAGAGCATGTCAAACAATTATCCCCATTGTCTGAGCAATTGCTAGAAGTTATTTCCGAGTGGAGTACTTGCTACCTGTTTTTGGAGAAATGCCTGACACTTCACCTTAGGGCGTGACAAGCGGGTACGTGTTTGCACAGTAGACTGCAAATTAGCTGCATTCTACAAAAACTTGCTCGCATACTTTGACTGTGTCAAATACTTTTAGCATCTACTGTGAAAACTTTGTCTAGATAGAACAATAGTAGATAAAAGCTTGTACAGTAAGTACAAGCCTGTAACATTTGCCAACTTGGTCTACAAAGGTGTTGTACGTTTAATTAAATTAAATTAATTAAATTAAAGTGTGTACCTGTTATAGTGCAAAACAGGAAGCCATTATTTATGCCAATGAAGGTTGGATTCATCAGTATAAAAAGGGTGCCATGTAGCAAAAATACCACATTGATGATACTAATTACTAATGAACTGGTAACCCATTCTCTCAAAGAGTGGCCAACACACAACATGGTTGCCATGTTTGCAAATTCTAGACTACAGAACAAACAATGGTAATGATAACAGCCTATTGTTCTTGTTAGTAATAATTTTTGACATTAAGAAATAAACTAAGGCCAGGCATTTAGCATTTATGATATTAAGAAATATACGAAGACCAGGAATTTAGCCTCAAGGAATTAACACAATAAAAATCACTGAATTCAAAGCTACAGAAGCAAGCTGTGCATTACCAACAAAATAAAAATGTCAAGGCCCCTGCACAATATTCTACATGGCTTTTTAAACCATCCATTTCGGTGACTGCTTGAACTTCTGCAGCCAGGAAACAGACCACTGGTTTCTTTGTTCATTGACTAAGAGGGGGGAAAAAAATAAATGAATTGAAGAAAAACTGCTCCAGTGTGCCTCCAGCTGAGCCTATGCCCACTTGGGGGTGGTACAGTCTACTCGAAAGCCTTTTTCTGTCGAGACCCACAAGTCAGACGCTCGCTGTTTCTGTCCGGCTTTCCTGACTTTAATTGCAACAAAGTCTCCTGTTGAGCTGAACAGTGGTGTCTGCGAGAGCAAGTAAAAGTTCTCCTTTTGAAGGACTTTGTGAAACCCTAATGGCCATGCTGATTTCATTAACCATGGTATTTATTTAGTCATTACCCCTGACAATGCATGCAACACAAAAAAAAAAAAAAGATAAAAATGGCACAAAACCAAAAGATTTGTCTTTCTCCGTGTTAAGCTGCAGCCTTGCCCCCCTAGCTTATGTGGCCTCAGGTTATGAAGAACAATTAAGTGCAGTTTCCACAGGTGAGATCATCCTGTTGCTGCACAATGTTTATCTTGATTAGATAAATCCTGATCTCAGATCTGGCAAATCCCAATTTAATACACGTCTCATCATGTTGGGACTCTGTGCTTCCACCACAGAAAATCAACCTTTGCCCTATTGTTGAATCTGATGAGCTCCCAGCAATCATACTGCAGTATACTACTTTATATTTGTATTTTAACTGGATGAATAGTCAGCTCCCACATGTTTTTTTTTTTTTATTATTAATTTTGGAGCCCATTTTGAATATACTTGTTGCCTAAACATTAAGAAAAACAGAAATGAGCTCCTGCCATTGCACTAGCCTATAAAATGTTTCAGTAGTCTTATCAGATGGAGTGGCCTCAGTTGACAAAAGCTAGGACTGTCTACAAAGAGTAAATCTGCTAAGTCAACCCATCTGAGTGACTTTAAACAAGCCCGTCTCTTCTAGGAAGAGAGATTTCTTTCATGCAGCGATCCTAAACTGATAATTGTGTTTTTTATCCTGCGGGAGAATAACGTTAGTTAGGACTGAACACCCGCAGGCGCTAGATGGCGAGCATAATTGGACTTTATCTGATTGGACAACGCTGTACAGATAGAATGGACCCAGGGAATAGATAATTAATAGTCTGGTAACAAAGTGTGACAGCAGCCAGAATTTGGCCAAATATATTTCCCCTTCGCTTTGATCTGGTCACTGAAGCCATTAGAATAAAGAGATGGCCAATTATGTGCAAGGGCTTGTGTCTTCTGGGTTGATGTCCCAGACTTGTTAGGAGTACAATGCTTTCACTAGACACAAACATTTCCATTACACACTTTACTAGTGAGGATGCTTAATAGAGAGTGTGTGTAGACTGGGAGGCTTTTTATGGGGGTGGAAATAGGAGACATGTCAATAGGCATCATAGTAAACAAATGTGGGAGCTGGAGATGAGCTACAGTGACCTCAGTTTATGGTCATGCATATGTATGTACACTACCCTGTACAGTGTCATGGGAGGGGGTGGGAAATAGGTACAATAATTGTATGAAGTGGAACTGTATATTATATATAATTCATATAGCTGCAGTCACACATTATAAAATTAGTGTGTGAAGATAATATATGTATAGTATTTAAAAAAATAAAATAAAATTATTATATATAATATCTCACTCTCTCTATAATATATATATATATATATATATATATATATATATATATATATATATATATATATATATATATATATATAATCTCTCATTATTATTATTATTATATATATAAATAGAGAGAGAGATTGTGTTCACATGTATAAGTACACATTTCTATATTTAAATGTACTTGCATTGCATACTAAGAATGTCTAAAAAATGATGTAGTTGCCTGTATATGCTTTGCACTGTACATAATGCAATAAACCTAAAAAAAAAAAAAAAAAAAAATGCTTTCTGCTTCTACAGCTCCATGGCCAACCTATTATAAGTATTAGAGGTATAGTGGACACCAGCAGCTTTTACTTTCTGCAGATCATTATTGAAAAAAAAAAAAAAACATGATTAGGGGCTAATGCTGAATGAATATATTTGCAGGGATTAATCTTCTTGGCCAGCTAAATCAAGCAGCGGCAGGATCTCATCGTAGAGCCGCTGAGTTCAGCCCTTGGTGAGACCTATTTGTTTAATTTGAGGCATTATTCACTAGCACTGTGGTCTGTTAGCAGCTGCAGCCCATGGGTTGTAGCCAGAGAGAGGGGGACACAGGCCTCAGACACACACACACACACACACACACACACACACACATACACACAAAGCTCCACCGATGTGGCTTTCTGCACACTGTAACTGACAACTGGCGGCCCAGATTATGATTGTGAGCTTGTTGGCCAAGACCTGGAGAAATAATAGGAGACTTGTAAAAGTGGCAGCTTGGAATTGGGGTATAATGGGTTGTATTATAAGCAAAGAGAGGGCTTTATAGTGACCCCAACCTACTTCTGTATAGAGCCGGTAAAGATAAGGGAGAATGTTTTACAACAAATACTAGGATCTACTTTACAGTGGAGTGATATAATATATATATATATATATATATATATATATATATAGATAGATCTATGTATATTATTCTTTATCTCTCTTTTTATTTATTTTTATAGATAATAAAAAAAAAAAAATATATATATATATATATATATATATATATATATATATATATATATATATATATATATATATATATATATATATATATATATATATCTGAGAGAGAGAAAAAAAAATAGATTATATATATATATATATATATATATCTATCTATCTATCTCTATCTCACTATCACTCCCATGTAAAATAGAGCTACTGTTCATCTGTTGTATGTGTATATATATATATATATATATATATATATATATATATATATATATATATATATATATATATATATATATATATATATATATATATATATATATATATATATATATATATATATATACACACACACACACACACACACACACACACACACACACACACACACACACACACACACACACACACACATGCAAACAGTGGCTCTACTTTGCATAGGAGTAAGATTTTATACATATATATATATTATTCATAAAATCAGGGGAAGCAGTTACCCCTAGCAACCAGAATGCAGGATGAGCACTCTCGCATTTCTGATTGGTTGCTGTAGATTCCTGAACTTTGCTCTTTTATTAAAGACCCACAATTGATGGATGTTTTGTATGCTACATTACTGTACATTCTATTTATACATATTAAATTTATTGCATTCATTTCAGCTGTGATTGTAAACAAATACAGTAGTTCTTGTTTCTACTAGGTGTGTGCTGTTTACATAAGAATGCAATGTTTGATTATTTAAAAAAAAAAAAAAGAAAAAAGGATACAATGTTTATTTAAAAATAAGAAAATAAACTTGTCTCCCACTGTCAGCTCTTTGTAACATTCCTCTTTTTCCAGATTTGAAGAAATCCCAACACTAGCTCTTTGAAAGTGACATAACCCTGCCCCCTACTCCATAATAACTTGCTAATCTTGCACAGTCCAGCTCATCTGCAGCTTTAAAAAAAAAAAAAAAAAAAAAGATTTTGCAAAACATAATTCCCTGTTCCCAGTGGGATCCCCCGAGCCTGGACAATACCGGGTCCCTTAAGCTTGGCATTATCTGTCTCACACCACCTCCCTTCCCATTGCTAGGCTGGTCACATCCTTCCCTTGTCCAGGAGCTGAATTTTGGTTTAATGTCTAAAGAATAGGAGAGTCTCTCTTTCTTTCTTTTTTATATATATTAAGCTCCTTACTTTTTCGGGGGAAATAAAAGGGGATTGAAGCTGTGCAAGGATGGAGCTGCCTTTTCTTCCTGGAGCAATTCAAGATTTGAGATGTAGGTGTAGCTGTTCATTTGTGTTTTGTGAAGTCTGCTTGGAATTTTTTTCTTTTTTGCACAAGTCAGGAACATGGGTTTTCTGCAAGATCTATGCTTTTCATGTACATACACTGCTGTTCAGAGGGGATTATTGATTTCCTTTGCTGGCTGGAGAACAGACCATTGTGGGGACATACCACACATCCAGAGAGCTCAGCACAGGGAACCTACCTCTGATGGGCAGGGAACTTCTGCTGGGTCACTGGGTGCTGCACTAGACCTGGGATCCCATTTATCAGACTTATCCCAGTTATTATAGTCACCCCTGTGTTTCCAAAATTCCCAGTAATACTGGTCACATCAGTGATCCCACTTATTACAGTGATCTCAGCTCCACCACTGATCCCAGTGTTACCAGTTATTAGTCACCCCAGCTCCACCACTCATCCCAGTTATTACAGTCATCCCAGCTCCACCACTCATCCCAGTTATTACAGTCATCCCAGCTCCACCACTGATCCCAGTTATTACAGTCCCCCTAGCTCCACCACTGATCCCAGTGTTCCCAGTTATTACAGTCACCCCAGCTCCACCACTCATCCCAGTTATTACAGTCATCCCAGCTCCACCACTGATCCCAGTGTTCCCAGTTATTAGTCATCCCAGCTCCACCACTAATCCCAGTGTTCCCAGTCATTACAGTCATCCCAGCTCCACCACTGATCCCAGTGTTCCCAGTTATTACAGTCATCTCAGCTCCACCACTGATCCCAGTGTTCCCAGTTATTACAGTCATCCCAGCTCCACCACTGATCCCAGTGTTCCCAGTTATTAGTCATCCCAGCTCCACCACTGATCCCAGTTATTGCAGTCATCCCAGCTCCACCACTGATCCCAGTGTTCCCAGTTATTACAGTCATCCCAGCTCCACCACTGATCCCAGTGTTTCCAAAAACCCCAGTGATCCTGGTCACAACAGGGATCCCAGCTTTACCAGTGATCCCAGCTCCACCACTCCATCCCAGTGTTCCCAGTTATTAGTCATCCCAGCTCCACTACTGATCCCAGTGTTTCCAAAAATCCCAGTGATCCTGGTCTCAACAGTGATCCCAGCTTTTCAGTAATCCTGGAAATCCTACTGATTCTGGTTACAACAAAGATCCCAGATCTACCAGTTATTACAGTGATCCTAGCTCTACAACTGATCCCAGTGCTCCCAGTTATTGCAGTGATCCCAGCAATCCCGGTTGCAACAGTGATCCCAGACATACCAGTGATTCCCATTTCTCCTCCAATACCACCCAGCTCTGTCAATCACTCTTGGTCAGACTGTCAGTCATTCCAGTGTTCCCAGTTATCCCTGATTTCTCTTCAAGTCCCATCCCTGCTTTGTCAATCACCCCTTGATCAGGCTCCCAGTAATCCCCCATTGCCCCTCCAATCCCCCTGTCCAGGCTGTCAGTCATCTCTCTGCAGAACTTGTTAAGAAAGTGCTGGCTCTGGAAGGTCTGATCTTCCTATGGAAGGTCTGATCTCCCTCTGGAAGGACTGATATCCCTCTGGAAGGACTGATCTCCCTCTGGAAGGTGTGATCTGTTCCTGGAAGGACTAAGCTCCCTCTGGAAGGACTGAGCTCCCTCTGTGAGCTTTGATTTGTCCCTGGAAGGTCTGATCTCCCTCTGGAAGGTCTGATCTCCCTCTGGAAGGACTGATCTCCCTCTGGAAGGTCTGATCTCCCTCTGGAAGGTCTGATCTCCCTCTGGAAGGTCTGATCTCCCTCTGGAAGGTCTGATCTCCCTCTGTGAGCACTAATTTGTCCCTGGAAGGACTGATGTGTTCCTGGCATTCCATGCCACTCCATGCCATCTGCACCCAGGGAGGAGATGCGGCGATTAGGGTTAGTGATTGCAGGCTATAGATCGGGGCTTACCTGGAAGCTGAGTGCAGAAGAACAATCCAGTTATGAGAGATCTCGTGTAATATATTCCAGTCTGTGGGGGAGTCGTAGAAAAGAGTGATTCCTGGGTGGGGGTGAGGCTGCCTGCATGCTCCTAGCAGTAGTGCTGTGCAGTGATCCCGGTCACCCCCCTGTATACAGTGCAGTCCCGGAGCTCCGCACACATAACACTCCGATCCTTCCAGCTCTAAGTCTGAATTTACAGCAGCACCTCGCACTGGAAGAGAGAGTGTGTGTGATGTCATGGCAGGGGGCGGGCCCGGCCGCTAGCCCATCCCCAGTGAGGTAAGGCGCTGTGCGGGTCGGCGATGACAGGGAACGGACACTAGAGGGCGCCTGGTGCTATGTGCAGCGCTGACTGTGCGCTCCGCTGTCTCCGGGCATCGCTCGGAAATCTCCGCCGCCGGTAACTCTTTCGGTGCCGGAGCGGCCGGATCGTACATCAGTTGATCAGAGACATGGAGGGAAAGTTCTTTTTACAACAAATGTTTGCTTTCTCTGTGGCTTTTTAATAATAAACGTCCAAGAAATGTTAGAGCCAGTTCCCACTTTGACAATCTTAACGTTCTTGCGCCGTGTCGTGCGTGCGTTGTGTTAAGGCGTCTGGTTTTGAATAAGCTGCGAACGCACAAAAATAAAAAGCGTACACGCAGAATGAATTTTGTTGCAGCACAATCTAATGAATGGCGGTACGTTGCCGCGTGCGCCGGGGTGGCGTTCAAACTGAATAGCGCTGCAACGCACCAATGTGTTCGTTATCCGCATCACAGAGGTATAAGTTGGCGTTCAGGGCAGGTTCACGTCTCTCCGCCATCTCTTTGTATATTAGTGCGCTTGTCAACGTGCGTTATGTCCACACACACTTCATTAGCGCTGCGCAAACTGTTGGCGCTATATAAATCCTGTATAATAATAATAATAATTATTCCACCCGGATTTCCAAACCATCTGCATAGATGTGTACAGCGTGATTGAAGACCATTGCGTCTTATGACACGCGGGTTTACCTGTGAAGGGGTTACAATGCTTTACGTAAAAATGGAGACATGCAGCGATTTTTTTTGCAATGCACAGCTGACCTCATGTGACCTCCACTCTTCTGCGGTGTCTAGAAATGATTGAATTGTCATTTTGTGACTTTTCAATAAAGTTATTAAAAAAAAAGTAACCACTGCCTTGTATTGTACACAACAGACTGTTTTACCTCATAGTCTGGTGTGAATGAGCCGAAGAGTTTCATTGGCCTCCTAAGGAAAAGTGAAACTTTATTCAGAAAATGAAGTCCTGCTAAATCACCTCAGACTGACCCCTGTAAAACATCACAAATATACTGATCCCTCCTGCATTGATTTGTATTGTAGGTGTACGGTCTGACCTCATGTTGTAAAGCGCTGCACAAACTTTCGGCGCTATATAAATCCTGTATAATAATAATAATATAATATATATTACCAAAAGTATTGGAACTTTAATGGTATCCCAGTATTAGTCCGTAGGATTCAATATTGAGTTGGCCCACCCTTTGCCGGTATAACAGCTTCAACTCTTCTGGGAAGGCTGTCCACAAGGTTTAGGAGTGTCTATGGGAATGTTTGACCATTCTTCCAGAAGCGCATTTGTGAGGTCAGGCACTGATGTTGGACGAGAAAGCCTGGCTCACACTCTCCGCTCTAATTCATCCCAAAGGTGTTCTATCGGGTTGAAGTCAGGACTCTATGCAGGCCAGTCAAGTTCCTCCACCCCAAACTGGCTCATCCATGTCTTTATGGACCTTGCTTTGTGCACTGGTCGAAATAATTTAATGGAGGGGGATTATGGTGTGGGGTTGTTTTTCAGGGGTTGGTCTTGGCCCCTTAGTTCCAGTGAAGGGAACTCTTAAGGCGTCAGCATACCAAGACATTTATGACAATTTCAGGCTCCCTACTTTGTGGGAACAGTTTGGGGATGGCCCCTTCCTGTTCCAACATGACTGAGCACCAGTGCACACACAAGGTGCAACAAGGTCTATAAAGACATGGGTGAGTGGGTTTGGGGTGGAGGAACTTGAGTGGCCTGCACAGAGACCTCAACCCGATTAAAACACCTTTGGGATGAATTAGAGCAGAGACTGCAAGCAGGGCCTTCTCATCCAACATCAGTGCCTGACCTCAGAAATGAGCTTCTGGAAGAATGGTCACACATTCCCAGACACACTCCTAAACCTTGTGGACAGCCTTCCCAGAAGAGTTGAAGCTGTTATAGCCTCAAAGGGTGGGCCAACTCAATATTGAGCCCTACGGACTAAGACTGGGGTGCTATTAACATTCATGTAAAGGCAGGCGTTCCAATACTTTTGGTAATATAGTTTAAGTGTCTATACCAAGGTTTCTCAACCAGGGTTCCATGGAACCCTGCTTGTTGAATGATAGAAAATGAATCATGTATGGCCTGCCTTAGACCCAGTGGTGGAACTACCAGGGTCACAAAGTTCACACTTGCGACTGGACCTTGTCTGCTGCGACCCAAAAGTTGTGCGACTTACTTGTAATTTCCTTGCAACTTACTTGCGACATTTGTGATTTAACATTGCGGTCTATGGCGCTCAAACAGCACCAAAGTCGAAGAAAAGTAGTGCAGAAACTTTCCATGAGACTTTGTGTTGGAAGTTGCATGATACGTTGCGTCACTGTGATCCGGGGCTTATAAAAGTCCCATTGACTGGATGAAAAGGTCCCCGGCACCGATGGAGAGGTCCCTGGCGGTCAGAGGGGCCCTTAATGCTTTCTTACACCAGAGCCCTGAAGGGTGTAATCATAGGTGTGCACAGCTTGTGGCATTGGGCCCCTTTCACACGAATGGACCGCTTCAGATCTGCCTGTCAGTTTTGACAGCGGACCTGAACGGGCGCTCCATGCTAGTCTATGGAGCGTTGGATGTCAGCAGAGACATGTCAGCTGACATACGACCCGGTCTGATCCACCAAAAGCAGACGTATGGCCCCACGTCCAGATCCGTCGCTGGCAGATCGGATCGGGTGAGATCTGATGAAAAGGGACACACTGTCCGTTTTCATCCGATCTCTCCATAGAGACCAACGCTGCTCGACAAGCCCCTCCCCGCTCAGTGAGCAGAGAGGGACCTGTCATCCGCCGGCTCAGCGGAGATCAACGGAGAGATCTCCCGCTGAGCCGGCGGACAGAGGCAGACTCCGTGCAAGCAGAGTCCACCTCGTGTGAAAGGGGCCTTAGGCTGCATTCACACCTGAGCGTAGCGTTTTCAGACAGAAAATTGCGTGAATTGCAGCGTTTTTTGCAGCATTTTTTTTACTGCAATTCGCAGAGTTTTTTACCGCGTTTTGCTGCAATTTTGTACAGAGCAAAAGGTCACCAATGTAAAAAGAAGAAAAACGCCCAAATCTGCCCGATTCGGGCGACAAAAAAGGGTCCGGAACTTGTTTGAGCTTCAGGCGTTTTGGAGTGGAGATGTGAACCATCTCCATAGAGAATAATGTATTTTTTCCCCTCTAGCGTGCACTCCAAAGCTCAAACGCACATGATCGGTACCAATCGCTCACTGTGTTCATTCAGAAAACGAAGAGGCTGCTTTCCATCCTGAAACATCTCCCTGTGTGCCCGCAGCAGCAGCTGGTGAGAGAGAGGAGGGAAGCTTGCAGCACTGCAGAAAGGGGTACATGGGGGGGGGGATCCCCTGCAGCAGGGGGAATCTGTGCTGCATGGGGTGATTAGGGTGCGCCCAGGCACACCCAGCACACCCCCTGCGCATGCCTATGGCTTTAATTATTCCTCTGCTTTAGACCTTTTGAGTGTGGAGGAGGTGAGGCCATGGGGACCTGTCTGGAAGCACGGCGGATCGGGTACTGTATGTAGAAGCAGTTAACCCTTGCTATGCGAGTGCAGCCCCACTACATGGGAAGATTTATGGATTTCCTGGAGTTCAGCTTTAAATAAAGCTGCTTCTTCAAATCAGGTTGGCAGCATTTTTGGAAAACAGAGTTCTTTTTTTTTTTTTTTTTAAGGGATGTTATTAAAAAAAAAAAAAAAGTTCTTAGTGAATGATTGGGTCTTAATTACAGAATATTTTGGATCTTTTGGTACAGCTGATCAACAATGAAGCCTTGGAGAAGCATAAACTTTCCCTGCGCGGTGAAAGTTTGTCCCTGGAAATGGTTAACCCTCGCTGAAAATCCTCGCTGTCGTTTTGAGTTTCCACAGGCAGCCTGCAGAATAGGAATCCATCTTCCTTTCTTTATGTGATTAATCACAAAGATAATGTAACATGTCAAAAAGTACAATCTTTGGCCAGGATCCTAGGAATAATTTCCACGCTATTGTTGCTTAGCGCCTTCTAATGAATGCCACGCTGAATATCCTGAGATAATAAATGCAAGCCTTTGTCTGCAATCGTTCACAATTTATATTTTTATTTTTATTTTCACTGGTTTCAATGGATTCCGCAGCTGTCAAAATCCAAGTGGGAGCAGAGCACAAAACGCTCAAATCGCAGGAAGGCTAAATAATTAGCATTAATACATAAAGACAATGGGAGGCAACCTTTATAACTGGGGGGAAAAAAATAAAACTTTATTCTTATTTTAGTTTTGAATCCGCACTTAGCGGTCTCTTTACAGAGCAGGAGACGGGTGCTGACTATGGGGGTCATTCACAATAGGCAGGCGCAGTCGTGTCTGCTGACTACAGCTGGTGATTGCAGCTGTATTGAGATAAAGACTAATATCTTCTCCATAATGAAATAGAAATCACAATTGCTTATGGGTTAAGGTACCCATTCATGATGGCCATCCGGAAGGATAATACCCTTCAATGATCATTTTTCTATCCAAAGTGCAGGTGGGATTGGATGATATTTTCATTGGTCTGAACACACGGTGCCGGATTATCTCTGCTGATGAAGTGGACCTTCGCCCTCTTTATCCACTTTTGCTCAGATTACGTCTTCTCTTTCCCCTGATCAAATTTTTTTGCAAGTAACTTTTTTTTAAATCTGTCCATCCCGTGCTTCCAGGTTTCTTGCCTTGGCAAGAATGATATTCCCCAACTGCCCACAAGGGGAAGCGGATGTATAGATGCTGCAACCGCCCTAAGGCCCCTTTCACACTGGGGCGGGAGCCGTGGTGACGGTAAAGCAGCGATATATTTAGCACTGCTTTACCGTTGTTTTGGCCGCGTTTTTCGGCCGCTCGCGGGGCGGTTTTACCCCCCGCGAGCGGCCGAAAAAGGGTTAAAATCCCCCGCAAAGCGCCGCCGTAGCAGCGCTTTGCAGAGGTATTGCCGCGGTATTACCGCGGTGTCCCATTGAAATCAATGGGAAGGAGCGGTATAGGAGCAGTGAATACACCGCTCCTATACCGCTCCAAAGATGCTGCTAGCAGGACTTTTTTTTACCGTCCTGCTAGCGCACCGCTCCAGTGTGAAAGCCCGCCGACTTTCACACTGGAGTGTATGGGGCCGTTTTTTTCAGGCGGTGTACAGGCGCTATTTTTAGCGCTGTACCGCCTGAAAACCGCCCCAGTGTGAAAGGGGCCTAACAGCTCTGCCCGGTGCTCAGACCTCAAGGCTGCCGTCACCTCCAATGTACCAAAGACGTGTACAACACTGTAAAAACAGCCAAAGCGCTTTGGACGTTCGTCCTTAGTCATGGCTGAGGACTAAAGCCTAGGACACACCACCATTGACAGCGCTATATGGGTACCTTAAATAAATAATATATAATAGAGGAGTATCTTAATGAGACACAATGTACAGGGATAGGGACAATTGTTGACACTCACTCAGGTTGAACTGGATGGACTGGTGTCTTTATTCAACTTTACTAACTATGTAACCACTAGTTTTTTTTTTTTTTTTTGGGTTGAAGGAAAAAAAAACTGACAGCGCAGGTCGGTGCCGCTGTACTAACAATCTGATGTTAGTACAGCAATCGCCCCTGCTCCCTCCCGCCAGAACACTCCAGTCGGCGCTCTCAGCCAATGGATAAGAGTGCTGATTGGGAGTCGGTTGGCAGACCTTTTTTGGTCATGAGCCATACACGGGCTGAACATCGGTTGGTTTCTATTGAACTGGCTGACATTCGGCCCATGTGTACTAGGCTTAAAGCGGAAGTAAACCCATCGATGTAACATTTTCAAAAAACAATTACATTCCCGGTATGTCGGGAATGCTAACTGCACATTGGTTGTGCTCTCAACCAAACTGTTAAACCATCCAATGGCTGGTGTCATAACTGATCGCATGTGCAGCATCATGGCAGTTGAAGATTAAACAGAGGCCAAGATGGCAGCTTCCATGGCTGAAAACGATAGGAGGGTTTTCTTCCACTTTAAGCCATGATGAAGGACTAACGTCTAAAATGGGGTTGCCACCTGTCCGGGATTCACCTGTACAGTCCGGGTTTTGAATCATGTGTCCGGGCTTCAGTCTGCCTGAAACGCATTATTCAGACAGGAATGTGGCTTTGAACAGGGCTTGCTTGCCACATTACTATTCTCTTTGGAGCGCCCAAAGGTGTCTGAGGTCTGTTACAATTCTATAGTTAAGTGATGGCAATTCTTGGCACCCCCGATGTTTTGGAACTACATTTCCTATGATGCTCATGCACTCTGCAGTGTAGTTGCGCAATATTGAAAATTTAGTTCCAAAACATCTTGGGTGCCGAGGTTCGCCATCACTGCT